>JALMGF010000002.1:114398665-114428665 GCA_023333645.1 Sceloporus occidentalis | reverse complement strand
GGGAGGAGCTTTTGGGAGTGGCACAAATCACACAGATTTCCTTCAGGGTTTGATGGGAATGTGTCCTGGCCAGGATCTGTTGTCCCCAACAGGCAGATGAGTTGGTTTAGGAGTGACCCTGGCCTCTACATTTGATTCTGCAAGAAGGAAGGCTTTGTACAAAATCATGGTTAATTATTAAATAATGTCACATGCCTTGTTTAAGGCCCTGCTTTCTTATTTCCAAATGTGAGGAGGGAGGCAAAAAAAGGAGAGAAGATATTAATTTCTTTGTGATTAAAGTATTAGGATGGTTTAGCTGTTTCATTCTCAGTCTCTTTGGACTGCACATGAAATCTTATATAATGCTTGATAAACATGCCCCTAGATGTACACAAAAGCCTGCATAATCTTCCAGTCAGTGTATTCCATAAACCCTAAATTAGGTTAAACACACATGAAGGTATCAATTCTACACATATTTGAAACTCTTGTGTGTCAATGTTTTAGCAGCAAGGATCAAATCAAGTAGATTATATGGCTGCTTTCATATCAAGTGATTAAATGCATACATTTCCTTGTCACTCCCAAGTATTTAGATCATTTGTGAGACAGAAATGAGACAGGGCAAGTGTTTTGTTTTGAATATAAACCAATCATCCCCACAACTGAAAAGAAATAAGTAGGATTTCCCATTCAGAAGAATATGATTAAAATGGAAATATGGTCTCAATCCAGACTTTTCTTTCTGTGTAGAATTATGTTTATGAGGCTTGAAATTATTCAGATCCAAGCCTAGTTGGTCTGTCCACTGCTTTCGCCATCACTACTGTTCTAGGAAATAAAACAAACATAAACTAGATGCCATTCAGATACAGCTGGAAGCACATGGGAATTTCTTTTCTATGATGTGCTTCCACGTGGTAAGGAGCTAAATGAAGCAATCAGCCCCATGGATGAACCTCTTCATTGCAACTTTTTCAGAAAGACAAGTGCAGTCAGTCCTATCTATAGTATGTGGTTTATCTGTGATCAATGAAACAGCAATAAATAAAAATTAAAAACAAATATATATATATATAGTGAAAAAAATCATTGCCTAGCATCTAAATCACATTAATGAAGGACATGGGTGAGTATTTTTTTTTCCTGGGAGGAGATTTCCATACTTGGAGTACCACAATTGAAAAGACATGTACAGTCATAGCAGTTAATACCACTAGCAGCCATGGGTTCATTCTGTGGAATCCTGGGAATTGCAGTTTGGTGATCTAATTAGAATGCTTTGCTAGAAATCTCTTGGCCACTCTCCAGAACTACAGCACCAGAGCTCTTCAGTATAGGACTTAAGTACCTTATCAAAGTACAAATCTCATTCCATAGAATAAAGTTATAGCAGGTGGAGTGGTATCTTCTATAACTATATTGTGGACATAGACACTCCCAACCATCTCAGATCAGATTATAGGAGTTTAGAGGAAAGTACCTAAGAAGCTCCTAAAGAAGAGACTGGTTGATGTAGACAAATATATCCACTCAAATATTCATATCCTAGACTTTATAGGAGCCAGTCTAAATATCATGAAGGTACAAGATCCTGGCTGAACTTTGAAGCTAAGCAGGAATAAGCCTAGTTAGCTCTTGGAAGGGAGACTATTTGGGAATACCAGATATCATGGGATATATTCCAAAGAAAGCAATAACAAACTACCTCTGAATAAATCTTACCAAGGAAAAACAATGGCAGGTTACAGACCGCCGAAAAGCGGCGGCCTGTACCCGCCCCTTTCCTTGTCGGATCGGGGCCTCAGCATTCAGAGCGGCAGCTGCTGAGGCCCCGATCCGCCACTTTCCAGGCCACGGGGAAGCAGCAAAACGCCGCTTCCCTGGCACCTGGAAAGGGGTGTCCTTGGGGCTCCAAGCCCCAAGGACACCCTTCGACGGCAGGGAGGAGGAGAAAGGGGGCGCTTGGTCCCTTTCTCCTCTGCGTCGCTGGGTGCAGCCGTCTGAAGGAGCCCCTTCCGGGGTCGTGGAAAGGGCGCCCTAGGCGTCCTGGCGCGGCCCCAATATGTCACAACCGCACCACCTCGTTTGGAGACGGCATGGTCATGACGTAATCATGGCGGTGGCCGTGTGGAACGGCCACCGCCATTTTGTGCGCATGGAGCACGTATTAGGGTTAGGGGGGTGCGGAAGCACCGCCCCTTCCTAACCCTAGTATGCGCTCCGTGCGTACTATATGGCGGTCTGTAACCTGCCTATGATACAGTTACTTCTACTCAGAATCATCTTGACAGTACATAACAATGACCTCTCCCCCCCCCCAAAGCAAGGTAGGTTTTTTCAGATAAGCAACAGCATTTTATATTGTGCATAGAAACACATTCATAAAGAAATTGTTTTCCCAATGCCTATTTCCGGTCAACATGCTACTCCCTGCACTCTGAACTAATTGACATTTCCAGACAGTCTTCAAGGGCAGTCTCATATACATCACATTATAGTAATCTAACCTGGGATTAGTACCACACTAATAAGTGTAACTAGGCTTCTTCTATCCAGAAGGGGGTGCAGATAGTGCAGTTGTCTTAGCTGGCAGCCTTAGCATGCTGCTGAGGCCTTTCAGGAGTCTAGAGTTTGGGAAGAAATGTGAAAAGTTACTCTTTTGGACTATACCCCCCCCCCCCCAATTTCTGAACCAATATGTTCAGTCCATTAAAAAGTAACTTTTTCAAACTCTGTACTTAAGATGGATCATTTAACAGCCCCAGATGGCAAACATCAATCTAAGTCAGAGTGCTATGCATTCTGAAAAAGGCTGTCATCATCCAAACCCTTTCCACACTTCATTCTGTACTTTTTGGTGGGGTTTTTCTCTCTCCCTACAAAGTTATTTTGCTATAAAGTTACAAATGTCAGAAGACTACCTTTCATGCCTTTCATACTTTTGGTGTGCCTGTTAATCATTAATCCTCACTTCTATGGCATTTCATTGATTTTGTTAATGAGATCCTATCAGTGATGTTTGGTTGCGCTATATCTGTCATAACTTTAGGCTCAGACTGAAAATTTACTGAAAGGGATATTTTCACCTGCTATAAACTAGCATTGCTTGTTTAAAGTGGATGGAAGGTGACTACCGCTAATATTAGACACTAATTTGGCATTAGTGGTAACTCTATGGACTTATATCACACAGGGGAAATTGGGGGTTTAAACATTGATTATCCTATGAAAATCAAATCAATGATGCTAAAATACTGAATTATATCACTAAGCTTTTGAGCAACAAAGAGGTACTACTGCTACTGGTTTGGGACTTTGGAGGAGCCTTTGGAAGTTCCTTCTGGTAGAAAAACTCAAGGAATTCTGAGGAAAGGAAAAGGAGGTTTGAAAAGTCTGTTGATGAAAGCGATGTTTCAAAAGAGGTGTTTTTGACTTTAAATAAGGCAAAATACCATTAAAAAATTACAGGGCCAGAACAGATTGGCTGATAAAGCTGGCTTCTGCACAGCTTGAGGGCATGGCATTTAGACACCTCATGCCCCCAAGATGTCCAGAAGCTGCCTTGACTGACCAGATGTGGATGGCTTCAAGACACCTCAGGGAGTGGTGTTACATGCAACGCACTACTGGAGCAGCTTGAAGCCATCCTGGGGTTGTGACCAGGCTGCCTAAAGCAACTTTTCACCTGCCCAAATAGGAGTGGATCTTTTCTGCTCCTATTTGGGCTAGATCCAGTGTGGATTGGGGCTGTGGCATGTGGTTGCTGCAGCTTTTGGCCAGGTGGCTTGGCTCAATCTGCCCTTTTGCAGCAGTCTCTTCTGCCCCACAGTCTTCCAGAGGTGGGTCACAAAACAAGGAAAGGAAGAAAGAGGAATGGCCAAGGAAATTGGAAGAAGGTATAATTTACTTTATGCAATGAAATAACTACATTACCTTATGAAGATCCCAGTCATTCCATTACTGAGTTTCTTCCTCTCTTGTCCTACATATCCACCCTCCAATTTTTCACTCTCAAACAGCTTGCATGCGAAAATTCATAACATAATCAGTCACTTGTGTTTATGTAGCACTCTTCATATAAACATCTCTGAGTGCTTTACAGTCATTAAGATCAAATTAAAAACCACCTTAGTAAATATAGAGGCATGCATATTAATGCCAGTTTCATTATTAACTCTACCTAGGTGCTGTTAATGGCCTAAGTACCCTAAAGGCATCAGATCTTGTCTAATCTTGGAAGCTAAGAAGGGTCAGCCCTTGTTAGTACTAGGATGGGAGACTGCCAAAGAATAACAGGTGTTGTAGGCTATATTTCAGAAAAAGAGACGGGCAAAAGCATCCCTGGGTATTATTATTATTATTATTTGCCTAAAAAATGTTCTATGAAATTCATGGGGTCACCAAAAGTCAACAGGTGAAAGCACATGCACAGAGGTGCTAGTGATGCCATTTTTTGACATTTCTAGATATACGCACCTTCCAATGGATAACAGCATCATTGCACCATTGTTTTGAAATTGCATAATTGCATAATGAAATTGCATAAAATTGGCAAGAGGTTATTTGTTATCATGCCGAGACTCACAAAGAAGAAATGAAATGACAGAAGTCATCCCCACCACTTTTGAGCTGGACAGATCTGTATTTAAGCATATAGAAAAATTCCTGTCACATGTAGTTTGGCTTTAAAAAAACCAAAGCTGGATACTACAAAATGTGCCTATCCCCTCCTCCAAAGAAGACTGACCATATTTGCATTTTGATTTGAGTCGGAAATCCTTGCTTTCTTAAATTGAACTACATGCTTCCAGTTCATCATCACTAGGACTTCCTGTTTGTATGTAAAAATATAAACAAAAATAGATACATTATTATTATGTTCAAATCAAGGTTATAATCTATTGAGCCTAAGGAAATCAAGATTTTTTAAAGTCAAGAACAAATTGGAATTTGCATTTCAGTTACTACCCTGGCTTGCTTTTTTTTTACCTTGGATTCAGAAGTAATGCACAGTGATCCATGCTTGATTTATTTACACACTTGCATGAGCAGAAAGTGCAAAGCTGGAACAAACAGGCTGGCTGCATCAGCACCCAGCTTTTGCACATTATGACAATGACTTGAAGGCACATAACAACAACAAAAGCCAGGATGCTTAGATTAACATTATGTGTTATCATCTCTTTCAGTGAGATTGTTTTAATATATTTTCCCTGACCACCTTCTGTAAGTGAAGCTCTAGCTGAATCACTTAATATTGTTTTGACTTAAAACTTCACCAGTTTTTTTAAAAAGCACACATATTGATTTTTCTGAGGCGTGGAGGTTATAACAGTCTTTGTAAACTGCATAAATCTATCCTTTGCCTCAAAACTCAGTCCTCGCCTGTGGTTATCAGTTTACAAGCAAAGAGAAAAAGCCCATCATATGAAATTAAAAATGCATTATCAGCCTATCCAGTGAAGGAATGAAATTATGGATCCAGGATAAATCAATCATCTCTGTGGAAAGTGATAGCATTCTGAGAACTAGCAGAGCCATTCAGTTGTTTTTATTGCTGTGTGGGATATTTTCCCCAACAAAGTTGCTTTAAAGTTGCTGCTGGTTTCTTCCCAATAGAAACTCCATTTATGTTTTAATTGAACAGCCTTTGGAGCTGAAGAATAGATTTTGCTAGTGAAGACATATTTGTGTGAGCGCATGTAGGTGCGCATCTTAGCAATTTAAACAGGGTAGAAAAACAACAGGTTAATAACTCAGCCGTGGAAAGAACATCTGCAGTGTAAAATGCTTTTCACACCATATACGAGTTCTACCTATAGAAGACCCATTTGAATTAATGAATCCTGCATTACTAGTCACTAATTAGTTCCATTTATTTCATTGGGTCTACTTTACATTATGGAATCATAGGACTTTATCACACATGGAAATTGGAGGGAAATCGAGGGTTTAAACAGTGATTATCCAATGAAAATCATGTGATTGAGATTAGGATTTTCACACAACATCATGATTAAAACGTCATTATTTTGGGAATAGCCAGGAAATAACCAGCAACAAATTCATGGGGAAATCCTGTGAATGATTTGTTGCTGGTTAGTCCCTGATTATTTCCTGGATAATGATGCTTTAACTGTGATGTGTATGAAAGTCTTAATTGTGATCATATGATTTTCATAGGGTAATCACTGTTTAAACCCCTGATTTCCCTCATGTGATAAAGTCCATAGACAGAAGTAATGTTGGATCTAGCCCTTTGCTGGCCTGAAGGGCCTTTAGGATGCTTGTAGTGTCATGAAGGATGGAATAAGACATTTACCATATATACTCAACTGTACGTTGAAAAGGTTTTGCCTAAAAATTGATCCTAAAATCCTGGGTCGACTTACATACAGGTCAATATAGTATTATTGCTTAGAAAGAAGCATCCCCCATCCTCCACTCTCCCAGTCTCAGCATTGATCTCTGAAAGATGAGGGGGGGGGGAGAGAGAAAGAAAGAGAAGGAGAAAGAGAGAGAAAGACAGACAGACAGAGAGAAAGAGAGTGAAAGAGGTTATTCCCTTCTCAATCAGATGTTAAAACCTTCTCCCCATCCTCCTCCTTTGGATCTCTCTGACCACAGAACACAACATTTGCCCCCATTTCCTTCCCTTCTCAGATGTCAAAACCTACTCTCCTCCTCCTCTTCCTCTGGATCTCTTCTGCCCACCAAACACCCCACTTCCCTCCACTTTATCCCCTTCTCAGTCCTGTTAAAAACCTTCTCACCTCATCCTTCTCCTTCCTCTTTCGATCTCTCCTGCTCACCAAACCCCACTTCCCTCCTATTCCTTCCCTTCTGAGTTCAGTGTTAAAACCTTCTCCTCCAGCACCAGGGAAGTGCTGTTAGGTGGTCAGAAGAGGTCCAGAGAAGGAGGGAGGGTGTTTCCCTGTTTACATCCTTTGTTACTTGTCCTTAAGTTTTATCCTTGACTTATCCACAGGTCATATCAAAAGCCATGATCGCGGCCCTAAAACCTTCCCTTGACTTATATATGAGGTTAAATTGTACATGAATATATACGGTAGCTCACCTGCAAAGAGCCCCTGCATTAAAATATGGATACAATGCTTAGCTATTTTACAGACCATTCCACTTGTGATTGGATCAAAAGGTGTGAATAATAGCAGATCCATTTATGGAAGAGGAGGCAGTACCAAACTACCAAAGCTTCCCCCCGATGCATCTGCTGCATTATTAAAAAAAATATGGAACAAGATGCAATATTGGAATTTACTTAGAAATAAATCAGATCTTTTTCTGATTTTGCAATGCCTAGATGTATGTTCACCATTCTACAGGCAAAGCTCAGGTATGGAAATTAGCTTTCTGGGAATCTCTCTCTCTCTCAACCCAATTTTTTAGACCTAAAATTGTATTGGTAGCCTCAGCTAGAGTAAACTGATTGAGTCAGTTGTTGAATGTTCAGTCAATACTTGTGTAAGCCTAATTGATTCAATGGTTCACTCTTCTTGGGACTACTAATAATATGCAGGACTATGGTTATGTGTTGAACAGTGTATACATTTTACTTCCTGAATTCTGAGAAAGCAGAGATGTTGCTGGAAATTGCGCCATCCAGAAATTTGAACGTAATTCCCCACACAGTTTTTGGTCCTTCTGATCAGAAACTAGATCATAACACATAAAACACAGAAGAAAACATGAAACACACATATTTAATTTGCATATCTACACAGATTTTGCTGTGGTTTGTTTGTTTATCTTTTTAAAATTATCCACAGCATTAAGTGAACTAAGTAGAACTGGTGTTTTTCATGTCAGTGGGGTAATTAATCTGCTCAAAGGAACTATTCAGAATGCTGAACCTTAATCCAAAATCCTTTTAAAGGAAATGGCTTCCTTTAAAACATGTACTAAGAGCTACAATGGTGTGATCACCCATCTTATACAGACACCACAAGCTATCAATGATAGTACTGTTACAGGGACAGAATAATGCCCTTTTAGTGAAAGCCATACACTCACACATGACACAAGTAAAAACCACTGCTTTTTATTACTTTAAAAGTTGCACCTGTTGGGTTAATGACTTGAAACATGGTTGACTAAATTGATGAGGTCTAAAACTGTGCCACATTTCAAACCAATCCATTCACTATCACCACAGGTCCAACAAGTTAAAAAGCACTGAAAATGTTCATATTTTCTACTTTAACTCAACTTTTTGGACAGACATATAGTGTATTTCTGTCAAATTTTGGTTTGATGCACTTTATTTAAGCTTGTGACAGACTTAAGGGATTCTGAAGTTTTCTTATCCCATTGACATCAACGGCAGCAGCAACCATTATTCATACTGAGTTTCATTGTGAAGCTACAATGCTGCTAATTCTGTTATGTTTGCAAAGGGAATCTACCCAGGTATTAGAAATACTGCTGACAATAAACAGATAAGGAGGGGAAGATGTTAACCCTAGTCTCTTTACATAACACTTCATTAATTCTTTTCATGTGCAGAACATGAATTTGAAGTAGAGATTCTCTGTTAAGCATGGAAGCACACCTTGCAATTGGGAATCCATGGGGGGAGGGTTTCCTGAATGATGTTGGATGGAGCTGGAAGATTCATTTCCCCATGCTACTGCCAACTGCATTTCTAATGCCTTCAGTTGCAGGGGGAATCTCATGGACTCTGTGATGGCTTGAAAATGTAGCTATTATTCAGAATGTCTAGAAGACAACAAATATGGCCCTGAGACGTTTTGAATGACGATTCTAAGGAGGCGTTTGTTTGTTTGTTTGTTTGTTTGTTTTTTGAGGCAATACTGATATAGACTAGAAGATATGAGAGACGAAAGACACTGAAAAGACTATAGGGAGAGTGAAGGGATAAATAGCACCAGCTAGGAGAGAATGTAAAGAACAGAACTGCAGTCAAGTGCCTTTACATAACATTTACTATATCCAGCAGCAGCTTTGTGGCCAGAGAGGACAGACTGAAGACCACAACTACATTGTAGCCTATGGCTATGGAGCAGCGGACACATCTTGAGAGGAGAGGCCCTACATTTATTAGTGTTTGATAACTGATTTATCAGATTCCATCACCTCCGTTATATTTGTTTGTTTGTTTGTTTGTTTGTTTTGTTTTAAAGAGATTCATACATTGCATGACCAGGACAAAACAAGTCACAGCCTCATTTGTATTTGGACCTGAAAGAGCAAAGAAAAATGAGAGACAATGGGGACACGTTATAAGCAAGTAAAAGGCATGGCTTCCAAAATGTCCTTCCTGAAGAAAGGGTACATCAGTTAAACCTTAGCTCCCACTTTTCTGGTTTTGTTGAGATTAATCCAACTCCATTGAATTCTTGACAGATATACACAATAGGCTTTTTGTGGATACGAGGCTCTTACTTCCACGTTCTTCTGAGTGAAGTTTTTTATTTACATTCGTTTCTTTGCGTCATCCTTCCCCCACTCCCCAGACTAATTATTCTACTGAGCAGGCTGAATACTTAATTCATTTGGTACAGGGATGTTGCTATCAGGGCTACAATACATGAACATCTTCTCCATATAGTCTACAAGCATTCATGGAATACTGTGTTTAATTACTAGACCATAGGAATGTTGAAACCTTTTCTGTTGTTACTGGGGATTTCCTCAGTCTATGATAGATGGATGGACGGACGGACGGACAGACGGACGGACGGACAGACGGACAGACAAAAACTACATGGTAAATCTAGGTGATTAATATGGATTTTCTGGATGAATCCTAGCCTTTGTTGTTGTTGTTGTTGTGTACCTTCAAGTCATTTCCAATTTATGGCGACCCTAAGATGAATCTATCATTGGGTTTTCATGGCATGATTTGCTCAGAGGAAGTTTGTCATTACCTTCCTCTGAAGCATGGCCAAGCTGGGAATCAAACCCTGGTCTAGGTATATATTATTCTTTCTTCCACCCTGGGTGGCTTTCTATTGAACTTAGTCCTGTGTTATTTTTCAAGAAGAGACTATGGAACTTCCTCTCTATTCTTGCTAACAGGCTAAATGGCAAAGTTATTCAGTTTAAAAACAAGTCTTCTGTTTTAACATCTGTGGTAATAATTCTGTACATTTTGTATCTGCACATTTTGGGTTTTTTCTTTTTTTTTCTTTAGAATTTATTTATGTATTTAAAAACAAAACTCTACAGCACATGGATATGAAATGCACCTGCAAACCACAACTTTACCACCGGGCTTAGATTCAACTCCAAGATCAGCTAAACAGTCTAAAAAAAGTGGGCACCAAAGACTAAAGCTCAGAGGAAAGAGGGTGTTATTCTAAAATAAATAGGTTTTAGCACAATTTGAAAAGGTTAGTTTTGGGGACTCTAAATCATAGAGTCTCCCAGACAACATGGCCACTGGTAGCAAAAATGAAAATTTAAATGGAAAATTCTAAAGGGCTGAGTGAGGACTTTTAAAGTCTCTACTTCATGGAATAATTTTTTGTGTGTGTGGGTGTGTAGGTGTGTAAATAACATAGGACAGTTTCAATGTGCTACTGCTGTTTTTCTATCACCATTGTAGGCATCATCATCATTTGATTATATAGTGATTGTTATTCTTTGGTGCGCATGTGTATGAAAACACAGAAATGGGGCAGAAATGGAAATAATAATAATGATTAAAAAATCTCCAGTCTGTAGCAGATCCTTGGTCCATTCAGAAAATCATCTTTTTTTAATGGTCTCCATAATACATATAAGCTGGCATCATGTTAGACAGGTATTGTTTTGACATTGCACAGCAAATATATCCAATTGATGGTATTGAGATCAGACTTGTACATAAAAAACATGGCACATTCCATGTGTGCAATGCACCCATTCCTGAACAGGTTGCTATTCTGTAAGAGAGCTGCATAGGATTATTGTGGTGTAACTTTGCCAGTGGATATTTATGCCATGCTATGATGATGTTAGATTGTAGCCAGAATATCCCCTTCATATCTTAACTATTTGCTAGATGTGTCCCTGTCTCATGTATCCAGCAGAATCAATTGCACATACTTGTGATTAAATATGGACTGCAGAAACTGGAAGTCAATAACATACTCTATAGTGATTTGAAACCAGTTTGGGCAAAAAGGCATCATTTTGTATGCCTCTGTGACATGCATACCCTCTTCATAATTGAATAGGTTTGTGGATTTAACAGCTCTCTGATGGATATTCCACAAAGCAAGTTCTGAGTTCCTGGCTGTTTGTCTTTTTAAAACAATGAAATTCCTCCATTTATCTCTCCCCACTACTTCTGCTTTAAAAATCATAAATCTATAGAGAAGCTGCAGTACAAATGAGATTTCAAATAATATTTAATAGGGCATTTCTGTTTAATCATGCCTTTCAGGATTTTTCTGGAGTTCCTGCAGAGTCAATGGAATGGAGCTGAGCTGCTTCGATATATAGCTGAAGCCTTAGGAGAGCTGCCTCCTGCACTCAGAGTAATACAGATTTTAGCAAGATTGATTACAGCAGAGGAATTCAGAAATGTAAGCTATTAGTTCGTGTTCTGGGGTTGAATTTTCACTTACTGGAGCTGAATTAGCTCTCCATTCCCTAGGAGATCTTTTCTAGGACAGCACAACCTGAAATGGAGCCTTCTGCTGCATGATTGAAATAGTTTGCTGTATAACAGAATCACACTCACTTTTTTCTCCAAGGGGATGAAAATTCCCCTCAAATTAAAGCAGAAAATATATATTCTAGCTCAGTGGTTCAGAGCCCAGCTCTGTTACTAAGACTAAACATCAAAATGTTTTGACGATCGCTCAGTGTAGAGTATTGTAAAGGAAATACTCCCTCCTGTGCCATTTAAATTAGAGAATATTCAGGCTTTCTTTCAACCCACACTTCACAGCAAACTGACCTGATGTTTGCTTCCTGGGTTAATGTGTATATTGGAAGTGTTTGTTTAGGATTTTCTGCTTCTTCACATTTCACATTCTGTGCACAAATGTGTGTGTGTGTGTGTGTAAGTGTGTGTAATGAGTATTTTAAAAGAAAATACATTTGGAAAGGCATCTTTCAGAAGAAAATATGTTTAGAAATGCACAGATTATCAAATAACTTTACAAAGTGGGAGAAAACATTCTCTTTGTTTTCATGCTTGTATGCAAGAATGATATAACACCAGAGGGAGAGAGAGTGTGCAAGAAAGAGATCCAAAACTGCATCCCAACCTCTGTGTTTCTTTTCTATACAGTAGTAACATTTTATGTACACAAAATATTGTTTCTTGTGTTGGGAAATGCTGTTTTCTGTGCAGTATTAGCACATGGACATTTTGTGCAAAATAAGCCCTTAATTGCTAAAAGGTTTTGAAAACTGTGGCTTTTAAAAAATTTCTTACAGAGGGCCAAACGATTATTAAAATCACTTGTTGCTTCCTTCAAGAAAAACAAGTGAAGAATTACATTCTTAGCCTCCACCTACATGAACGATATCAGGTGAGAGTGTCCCAAAGGATGAAATTCTTCAGTAATTTTATTCTCAAAGGAAGCAATGAGTATCGTAATTTTAGCAACATTCTTACTATTGTGAGAAAGTCTTTAGTTTTCAAAGTCTATTTGCATTTTGAAATGTATTCTATGCAAAATGTTGTACTTGGTTTTCTTTTTGCTCATAGAAACAGATTTTTGCAGAAAATAATCTTTGCACAAAAACATTACTTTGTTCAGAAAATCTATTTTTGCACCAAAAAAGGTGCAGATTTTTCACAAAACAAGTTCTAGTTATAAAGATTCTCATCAGTCCAGGGTTCTTCTCATCAGGGTTTCCTGATAATCCAGAAACACGTTTTTTCCCCCATTTTTGATATTTCCTCAGAAATGAGGTCCATTTTTCCAATTAGTCTCATCCTGTTATATTGCAGGACATTCTTCTCTTTGCTTCCTACAAGGAATCTGCTGTGCTGGCTCTTTTGATTCTTCCCTTATTCCCTGTCACATTGCCTCACCCTTGAATCTGCCCACCAATGAAGTCAGTGTACATGCAGTGTAACAGTGCCATGAAATGGGCCAGCATGTGATCCAAGCACTTGGCCATTTGTACTTGTTGTGTCTTAGGGAGTAACCTTTTCTTCATGGGGTGGCCTAGTAGTAGGGCTAAGGGTGAGAAAAGGTGAGGGGGGTAGTGGACATATGTTTGCCACTTTCTTTCCATATGTCTGCAAGAATTAAAATGCTGGCAACATACTAACTTTTGCTCTTTTTATTTTATTTGGGTTTTGTCATCCTTTATACAAACACACACACCATTTCAGAAGCATACTCTGACCATAGTTACCACCAGGTCTGGACTAAAGAGCACACACACATTAATACCATGTCACTTAATTCAGTAACACTGCTAGTCATTTCTATAACAGCTTCAGGAGTATGAAACAATTCTAGCACATTGTCTTTCAAATGATCCTGCATAGATTATCACTTGGAAATTGCAGACGGCCACATGAAAGCATAGTCAGTGGCTTGCTTAGAAACACCATATCTGATGACTGGAGTGAAGATTTGAACTAGCAACGTCCTGGTGTATAGCTCAGCCATTTATTCACAGTGCCAAACTAGGTCTTGGTTTAGATTAAATGAAACCTTAAGACTAATTTAGCCTGAGAAAAAGATCTGAGGGATTTTGTGGAAATCAAAAGTGAGCTTTGACAAAGAGGACCAAAATTGCCCAGTGGGGTTCCATGTAATCCCTGCCTGCTGCAGGGATGATATTAAAGGTAGGCAGAGTATGTGGTGATAAGAAAATAAGGATGGTAGGGCAGCTGGTTTGCGCTCTGAATTTGCATGATGATTTCCTTTGGGGTGAAGAAACTTTATTCTGCAGGGCTAATTGATAAGCTTCCCGGAAGGCTTTCTACCTTTCCTTATGACTCACATATGCAAGCCATCCAAATTATTTATTGAACAGTTCCTTGTCTGAGGACAACTGTTCCATAGTCATCCTTGTTTATTCCTTCTCCTTGACTATGGCATGCTATCATCAATAAGAGAAACAGAAGGTGGATAGATCTTTCGTTCAGTTCAAGCGGCTTCATTTTCTCACACTGGATAGCCATTTTAAACCAGTTTATGCACAAGCAAGGTTTATGAAAAAGAATGCAAGAAAGAACTAGGGAGCTCTTTTCTCCAGGATTAAAAGCCTTTTCATAGGCCATCTTCATTTTTATTGTTTATTAGATTTTTATACAGTGCTTTATTAATATCAGGAGAGCAATATTCAGCCATCTGATTGCATAATACTATTCCAAAAGACAAAAATCAAGGTTAAATACTTTAAAATGTGCTAAAATAATGCAATGCTAATTTTTCTAACAAATGTACTACCATACCATTGAAAAGATAACAGTTATTGTCCTCATTATTCCCTTTTGGTAAAATCATAACGCTTTCCAATACTGTACAAATGAATAAACTTTATTCCTTTCTAAATTAAATTAATTCATATTTTTCAATTTCCTGTTTCCTAATCTTTAATATGTAATTTTCAATAAAGCCCAAAACTGCCAAACTCTAATTAGCTATTGCTTGACTGATGAAACTTCCCTTCTGTGCAATCAAGGCCTTTCCAATTCTTACTAAGTTGCACACTATTTCTAGGTATTAAGTTGCACACTATTTCTAGGTATTTGAAGAATTATCCTAGTCCACTGTACAGAGTTTTGATAGGAAACAGTAGGAAACACTTCAGTTATAACAAAACATGGGAATGAATGCCAAAATGGCTTCCATAGTTCTCTGAAGGTATGGACAAAGAGGCCAAGTGTGACCAAACATATGACTTGGCAGTCTTTTATTCGGTGACAACTAGGTTGTTCTTCTGATCCTTAGTTATGTCACAGATCCTTCCAATTTTAGAGGATCTAGTGGTCCGATATCTGCTACCAGAGGAATATTGTTTACTACCTGAAGACAGGCTTCATTGAGGATTCCATCCTCCATAACTACCAGGCAATACATTTTGACCTCTATTAACTAGTGCACAGAAATGAGTTTCTTTCTGCAGTGGGAGAAAAACTAATTTATTCATCCCTGGATGTGAGGATCAAATAGTTAAGAATTTCCTTCTCTCTGCTTTTCCTAAAAATAGGACCTGAATCATTGGATTCTGGTTATAAAATAGGAGATTATGGTTCAATTTTTCAAATGATTTCCTAATTATATGAGGTATTTAATCGTGGATTTGACAACCAAGGAAGTGATGGCATCTCCATTGGATGTTCATCTGTCATAACTATGGATTCCTGCACTAACAAGGTATTGGGCTAGATGACTCTGGAATATATTGGGCCCAAACAGACAGGCCAAAATAAAGCTGCTTTGGATCACTTTGGAGGTATACTGTTAAATGACACACACATCCTATGTGGCCAGAAGTTGCACCAAAGCTGTGCTCCAGTCCTTAGGACTGGAGAGTGGCTTTGGCATGGCTTCCAGCCTCTTAGGATGCATGCAGCATTTAAACAGCATACCTCCAAAGTTACCTGAAGCAGCTTTATTTTGGCCTGTCTGTACAGGGCCATTGTTGTTAACTGCCATTAAATCAATTATGACTTAGGGAAACTCCATGAATGTCCAGATTTTGAAGACTCAGGGCTGTGGCTTCCTTGAGTAAGCTTATTCATCTGGGATGTAATCTTCATATTTTTGTACTGCCTTTTACCTTCCCAAGCATTGTTGTATTTTCTAGTGAGTCATATCTACTCAAAATATGGACAAAGTATGGTAGTCTCAATTTAGTCATCTTGGCTTCTAGGAAGAGTTCAGGCTTGATTTGCTGTAGCACTCATTGATATGTCTTTTTAGCAGAACCTTTCTCCTGCACCACATTTGAAATGAGTTGATTTTCTTCCTATTGTATTTGTTCACTGTTCAGCTTTCACAGCCATACAAAAAATGGTATACACCACAGCTCCATAATTCTGTTATTTTACCTCCACTCCATCCAAGGAGAAGACCCCTGGATTTGCTATTTGCTTCCTGTTTTGCTACTTTGGTGCAAGAACTGTACACATGATCATAGTTTGAGCTATTACTTCACTATTGTTGTTGTTTACTTAACAAGAAAACTTGGAAGCTGTTGCTGCCTGAAAGATTATTGAAATGCAAGCCACATCCTTGAGGATTTATATCTCTTGAATGTGCCACTCTTGAAACATCTTTCACTGCTTTTCCTGCTTAGAATTCTTATGGTAGTACATTACCATCAAAGTAATACATATAAATCTTTGTAATTGGTATCAGTACATGTGAATCCACTGCTGTACCATCTGTCCACATGTTGCACTCATTACTACAGATGAGGCAGACTGAACTCAGGCAACCTGGCTAGTTAGCTGAAGAGTAAGGTCTTTATGATGGCAGCTATTAGGTGAGTAAACTAATTGTACAGGGCAGCAAAAATGTGTCTCTGTATTTTGCAAATAGGATGTATGCTGCCTTAGATCATGAAGCACGTACCAAGCTTCAAGAGTATATTTTATAGCACTGTCCTTTAAAATACTGGTTGGTTGTAAGAGTTTCATTAAGAAAAGGGATAAACAGCATCTTAATCTCTAATTATGAGCTCATTTTCCAATTACACCTTTTGAAAAAGTAAAGGTCAGAAGAACCTGTTTGAGCAAATGTCAGGTAAACAGTGGGTTATAAAATTATTAACATTGGAAAAATCATGTTAATTGTTCCAAGAGTAAACATATAAATAAATCCATTAAATTGGATCAACTTATTTTATTGTCATGAGACACAGATGCTGTTCTCATAACAGATATATACAGTACATTGTGTTTGCTAATGCATCGCATCCATCCCACAAGTAACATATTCACAGATTCATTGCAACGAATTTCAAGTATAAATTTCATGGATATAGACATATGTTTGTAATGAATGTAGGAAGAATATAGAAAACAGCTCACTCTTATTTAAAATCACAACACAATTTCAAAGCTATATTTGATTTTAAAAAGAGAACAATAATAGAAACACAGAAGCAAAACCCATAGATTAAAATAACCTTTAAACAAAAGAAACACTGAAGATGAAAACAGTTGTGAGAACTGAAATGGCTTCAACAACCAGTAAAAGATGTTCAGAAATGTAGCAAGCAAATTCACAGTATAACTGCTGGATGCCAAAGATCTGTCACATTCCCTAGCACCCTAATAATACATGGAATCCTATTAACTGTGGGACTTTGAGTTCTGCTGGCTGCATACCTAAATTCAGTAGGGGTAGGGGCAATATTTATCTCTTATGCCAATAGCATGCACCAATGATCTCCTGAATTTTAATTCAGCTGTGCTTATGGAGCATCTTCTCAACTTATTTTCTCATTCCACAGCCACACCATAAGGAGAATTTCTGATCAGGGAGTAGTGGATTAGGGCCACTGTTGATGCCCACCCAGTTGCTATCAGTCATGTGAAGTATTTCCAGTTTTTGACAGGTCTGTCACTGTTTCCAGATTACTGTCTAGCCCTTGAGGTAGGTGACATCATGGTGGGTCTGATGGACAGCCATGATGGATAGAGTTTGTGCCATCTGTATTTCTTCATCACTGCAGACTACAAATAAAAATCTGGTCCATCTTCTCCCTCACCTGCCTCGTGAAGTTTTTTTTAACAGAAAGGATCTGCCAGAAATGAAGGAGTGCCCCACTGTGCTTTGAAATGCTAATAGACAATAACCAATCAAAATAAGTTGTGTACGTGCATGTGTGTGTGTGTAAAATATCTGATTTCCAGTTCACCTTCTGTAATCAAATATCTGTCTTACATTATTTATACTCCATGAAAAAGATGTACAGATGTTCATAAAATGAGAGTTCTTCCTAGAAAATATAAGATTGTTGCCTACATAGTGAGAAAACTATTAGGGAGGTGGTTATTCCCATGACAAGACGTGCACTCACCAATTGGAGTAGATATTTCCATGGTCAGGAGGGGAAGAGGCTTTAGGGAGAAGTAATTGAAATTTACTTGAGGTTGAATATGTTCAGCTTGTTTATATCTGACATTTTGGAGATGGATCATTGATATCTTCCTACAAGCCAGGACATGAAGACATAAAGGTGAGAATTAAAAGGTTTCCTCTTATTTCTCCTTGATGGACAAATCAATGAAAGAGAGTCTCTTGGCCTAGATCTTACGAGCAAAAAGAAATGTATTGAGCACCTGAGAGGACAATAGGTGTGAAACCATGGAGCTGCAAACTAAGGTAAAGTTCTAAAACAGACATGCTTTCTTTTTCTTTCCCCCAGGGACTGGAGATGTTGCTCACTGTGAGGAAGGGGGGAGGGAGGAGTGGGTCCAGGTGTAGATCCAGGTCATGTTATTAATCTTTGTACTACATGCAATGATTGTGATAAGAAGAGTAAGGGGTCCTTCTCAACTTCAGCCATCCTAGGTGGTGTCCTTAGCTGTAATGATAATAGCATTTACAGTGCAAATATTTCAAATGACACACATGATGTCACTCCAGTTATTACATCTCAGTGTGTGCATCATATCAGGATTATTTCATTCATGTTGCACATAGAACAGGAGTAAGGATGGAATACCAATAAATAAATAAATAAGAATATTTGCTGTTTATTTTCTAGCCAAAAAATAAAATTTAAAAATTTAAAAGGGGCAAACGGTTTGCAGAAATATTCATTTCCCCCTGCATCAAGGAGAAAACTGCAGAAATGATACATCTTCACATGTGAAAATAAGCTAGTTGAATGTTAGCATCCCTGTACAGGAGGCTGGTGTGAGAGAAGGGGGCTTTTCTAAAGCTGTAAAGTGAAGTTGTTGGGAAGTGAAAGGGAAATTAAGGTTTCTACAGGTAATACTCTGTGCTTTCCTACTTTGCCACATCAGCTTTCATAATGATTTTTGGGACGTTTCACTGGGATACATGATATAACCGGAAAGAAAAACCAATATGGCATTTTATCTAGCTTACGGTTGTGGTAAACACCTCCCATACAAGCTAGCAGAGGGAGATAACTATTCTGACCACATACAGAATCATTGTAAGGATTGTCATATAATGTATATGAAGTTACTCTCAGATGCATTTCTAAGTTACTGTTAGATGTTAGACTGTAAGCTGGCTCCCACAGGAGTAATGTAGTGACTCACATGTGATCAATACCACAGAGAGTTTTTTTTTATATCATAGCAAATGCTACATTTTTCCCACAGAGGTTGTTACCACATTTAAATACCTACCAGTAAAACCTCTTCCATTTCCAGCAGCAGAGAAGTGCATTTAGTGGTAGTGGTCTTGCAGCTGCCCCCAACCTGCTTATCATCAGTCCCAGCAGCAGGGAAGAGTGTTTGGCAGCGGGAGCCTTGTAATTGTCCTCACCTGATTTATCATTAGCCCTGGCAGCACCAGTGGTCAAGAGGAGCATTCAGCGGTAGGGGCCACTTAGCTTAACAGCAGCCCTGGCAGCCAGGAGGAGCATTTGCCAGCAACAGCCTTGTAACCACCCCCACCTGGTTTACCTTCAGCCCTGGCAACCTGGGAGGCCAGGAGGAGCATTCAGTGGTAACAGCCTTGTAACTGCCTCCACCTGGTTTACCATCAGCCTCGGCAGCAGGGAAATGTGTTTGGTGGTGGCAATGTTGCAACTGCCCGCCCACAGCTTACTACCAACCCCTGTAACCCTGTGGTAAGGAGGAGCATTTGGTGGTGGTGGCCCTGTAACCATCCCCACCAGCTTACCATCACCCTCAGCAGCCCTGTTAGCCAGGGGGAGTGTCTGGCAATGGTGGTGGTGCTTGCTGAGGGTGGACTGAGCTCTGGTGGCAGCCTTAAGGCCGCCCACCCCCCATCTCCACCTTCTTGATGGTGGCAGTACTTGGGACGAGTCTCTGGTCGAGGTAGAGACAGTTTATTTAGTGTTTATTTTGCATTTCCTTTATGCATGTTTGTATTTTTTTTAAGTTTACCCCATTCAGGCATGACTTCCAGTTTCTGGAGGAAGCATTTTTATTTCTAAGAATTTCCTCCACAGTGCTCATTAAGCTGCAGCAGTGACCTCTCAGACTTTGGTCTTTCCTTGCTGATCTGTAGTATATATTTTAGTTAAGCTTCTAATAGCGGTGGTTTTGAGTAAGTCTTTAGAATCATAGGCCTGTTACAGACAGCCAAAATAAAGCTGCTTCGAGTTACAGTGGAGGTATGGTGATTCAATGATGCATGCGTCCTAAGAGTCCAGAAGTCACACCAAAGCCACACTCCAGCCCTAAGGACTGGAGCGTGGCTTTGGTGTGGCTTCTGGACTCTTAGGACTCTTGCATCATTGAAACACCATACCTCCACTGTAACTCGAAGCAGCTTTATTTTGGCTGTCTGTAACAGGCCATAGAGAGATTTTACCCTTTTGACTTTTCCTCTCAACTATCTTTTTTACCACCTCCCTCTTTTGATTCCATCTCAACATTAGGAAGAAATTCCTGATGGTAAGAGCAGTTTGACAGTAGAACACAGTTGCTTGGAGTGTGGTGGAGTTTTCTTCTTTGGAGGTTTTTAAACAGAAGCTGTATGATCATCTGTTGGGGGGGGGGGGAGGCGTTGATTGTGTATTCCTGCATGGCCCTTGTTGTCTCTTCCAACTCTAGGATTGTATGAAGCCTAATGAAATAGTATTAGAGTTTCCTGACACATTTCTGCTTACACATAGATTAAATTTGATGGCATTATGGTCATTGTTTTTAATCAGTTCAATCAAACACACCTCTCTAGCTCTAAAAAAAAGTAGTGTTTGGTGCTGAATGTAGCTTGTCTCCATTCTGGTAGCTTCCATGAACAACTATTGTAAGGCACAACCACTGTGATTAGATGATAGTTCCCCTTTGCTTAGAGACCACTTCAGCACAAAAATGGTTCTCTCTAACATGTAGCTGGAGTTCAGATGTGTTATGAGAGTGGATCAGCTCTTTGGCTTTTTGTTTTTAGAACTGTGTTGACCACCTGACCTGTAGATTTGGAAACAAATTTGATGCATAGCTATGTCTATATACAGGTCATTCTTTCTTTAAAAAAAGAATTTGAAAATTAAGAACTATTGCTATTGATATATTTTAAAAGATTTCTTACTAGTATATTTTTATAGCTAGCAATAGTCTTTCATATTCCTAAAATTCTACGTTCATGCTATTTTTAGTGTGACTCAGTGCTTGAGGCAGTTTGCAACTACACTAAAATGTAATTAAAAGTTTAATTAAGCACAGTGAAACAATCACAAAATAAAATAACAGTATCAGCAGCACAGCAGCAGCAAAAAAGACCTGAATTTTTGAGTGTTCATAAAATTAGCCACCAGCTTTCAAGTGGCAGTCACAAGCTTATTTTGTTGTCTATTGAGACAACATCTTCCCTGCACTTGGATATCCAGAACAAAATGAGAAACCTTTGCCCTCTATTGAGATCTCTATATATCATGAGGAACATGGAGGTAAAGGGGGTATCCCACTTCATGCTAGGCATAAAGAGACCCACTCTTAAAGACCAGTTTTGCCTATTTCAGTCTTCTAGCCCACTGACAGAACTCAAATAATGGGTAGGTTCTTTTAACTTTCTGCCTGTTAGGCTTTGAAAAAGTAAAAAGAAAAAAGAAAAAGAAAAGAAAAGGGGCAAATTGATTTTTTGTGCTGCTTTCACATTTCTCAATTTCTTTCCATTCTGACTTGTGCATTAAACTAATTTTGATGTCTCAGATCTAACGTGAATGTAATGCCTCCCTTACATTTGAATCATGGTTCTGGTGTTCGTTGGAAGGTATGTAATTCTTGACCCATTTCATCCTTGATCTAAGCAATGAGTAATTTCAATAATTTTCTTCCCACTGGAAGAAAGTATTCACAAAGTGCGAAGTTTCGGATTATTTATTCTCCATAAAATTTGAATATGGGCGTGTCTGCACAGAAAACAGAATTTTCAGTGCAAAAAATCCAGGTTTTTCTTTCAAAAATAATATATACCGATGAAGATTCATATCAGGTTTGTCCTTTTTGGGACTTCTTGGACCTTGAGAAACACATTTTGATCATTTTTTCAAATATTTCTGAACTTTCCTTGTCATTTAATGGCAGCCTGAGCATGGGAAGGATATGGCCTTTCAGATGTGGTCGGACTGTAATTCCCAACATTCCTCATCACTGGCTGTGTTGGCTAGGGTTCCTGGGAATGGTAGCTTCCTGTTTAAAGACTGCTAACAATGGAGTGGAAGCTTACATTATCTATCCACCGTAGCTTGAAATTAAGAGAGACTGAACTTTAGTTTAAAACAGTGAGATAACTGTTCTATACAGTCAATAAATAAACTTACTCCTTGCAATATTGGCTTGAAATTTATTGAAGGATTTGATGTGGCCCTGCCTGAGGACATGCTAAATGAAGAAAAAAAAGTATTGCAGGAAAAAAATTAAGAAGACAATATTAAAGGCAGGGATGTGACCATTAACACTTTCATCAAAGTATAATGGAGCTTTTTCATTAATAGTAAAATGCTGTTACAACAAATACATTAGTTATGTTTACAACTTACAATGGGGTTTTAAATGTTCAGCCAAGAAATGTCAAACATTTGTTAATAAGATGATTGGCAGAACACAAAATGTATTTTTAAGATAAAATTTCTGCATCTTGTGGGGTAACAGACAGAAATAATTAACTCATTGAGCCTAGAAAATGAAATAAATTAGATGTCATGTCAAAATATTTTGGAGGGGACTGTTGATGTAATATGCTTTTTAACAACAGGAAAATATTTTGATTGACTGAATGATGACTCACAACCAACATTCTATATTGGTGGACCAGCAGAATGGCCGCATGTCAGATGACAGTTGAGTACCGACAGCTGGAATGTTTGGTTGGTTGTGAGCTATTGTTAGAGCAGCAGGTTATTACTGTGACCTAAGGTGTTTTAGTTTATAGCTGTGAAACAGACATTGAAGTTGACTGAAAGTCAGAGAGTATATATATATATATATATATATATATATATGCTGTTTTATGTTGTACGTATTATAACTGAAGATAAAAACCTCCAGAATTCTGGATGAATCAACTCTTTGTGATTGTTTCTTTTAAGTGTGAAAAGTGATCAGTGAACTGCCTGTACCAATAGCTGGAGCGTTTTGTTTTTAAACTCTCCTGTTTATGTTGTTTTGTCTATAGCTGGGTGGTTTTTACACAGCTATTGGGATGAAGGCCAGGAATTGGCCTTCATCCCAATTTATATACTAGCTGAAAGTAACATCCCTCCAGAGCCACTGTTGGAGAACATATGTTTGACTGCATATCCATCAATGCTTGGAAAAGGACACTATATCATACCTTATAGTGAGTTATGCTACTGTGTCCTCCCCAAGCATTGATGTGTTCTCCAACAATTGCTCTGGAAGGATAATAATAATAATAATAATAATAATAATAATAATAATAATAATTTATAGCCTACCCAATCACAAAGAATCCGGGCGGGTTACAGCAATACAAATACATAGAGAATACAATAAAATACAATACAATAAGATAAAACAGAGCAACGTAAATCACAGTAATTCACAGCTAGGCCTGATAGAGTTGGGCCTGTCTTTTTCACTTCCTCCCAGGCCCGATGATGACAGCTGGCATGGAGGGAGGGCTCTTCTTCTTGAGGCAAGAATTTAATTTTAATTAATTTTAATTTAATTCTTCTCATTAAAGAGAAGAATTGGTGGACAGAGCAACATAAGTCACAGTAAACGGGGAGAGGAACTAGGTAGGGAAGGCCTGCTGGAAGAGAGCCGTCTTAAGAGCCTTCTTAAAGGCAATAAGAATAGAAAAGGGATATTACATCATGATCTTTCCACAGAGGCATTGCAGTGGCAGGGATTAGCTAGGCATCTGGGTAATAAAATTATAATCCTTTGTCCCTATAGTGGAAAGCATTTTTTAAATAAAGAGGAAGGAGGGAAGAAAGTCTCCAGAATGAAACATTAAACATTAATGTTTCCTATAAAACTAATTCCGCTAATGACTACAAACTAGGTGGATTTTATCAACTTTTTCATTGTACCAAGTTGCCACAAGTGTGCTGCAATGGTGAGTTGCACAATTTTTGGCAAAGGATTAGACTAATGACACAATTCTCTGCATGTCTCCCCAAATGTGAAGTCAACTGAATTCCAAAAGGTTTACTCCTGGGGAGGCTTGAACAGGAGTGCAGCCTTAGTTATACAATCTCAAAGTATGCATAGGTATTTAATAAATAAACTGAATCCACAATTGTTCTCTAATAAGGACAGAAGTTGGCCTGATTTGGTTCATGCAAAAGGAAACATTACCCAACTTATTTTGCTCACTGTGAAATCTGTCAAGTTACATTTTCCCTGTTCCCCTTTGAAGTAAGAAATATTTAATTGAATGGGGATTCTGTGTTACTTAAGAATTCAGCTGACCTATCATGCCCTAGTATTCATAAATCAGTAAAAAGCTTGAAGTACAATAAACTCAAACCCATTAAGGGAAGGTATAATGCTGATTGTCTTACTCAAAATAAACATGGTTATAGCATTATATTAATGTGTATCCATGACAGCCTGTTTTGTTTCACAGAGTATGGTACCATGGAAAGAGACATAAAACCCACCCTTTTAAATAAATTGATAAATCCTCCTTCTCTGACTCTCTCTTGGCCTCTTCCTGCAACCTATTTAACCATTTATGTGGCATTAACCCAACCAGTTGAAGAATGTATATGAATTTAATAGCTCTTTAGCTGATTCTAACTGCATATCCTTCTATATGTGATCAGTGCCCCCCTCATGGTGGCCATATTGATATATATTCTTCCCCAGAATGAACTTATTCACACATTAGATTCAATAGAGGTTTACATGCACAGAGTTCTTGATCTATGAGTTTCTCCACCCATAACATTCATTTGTCTACATGGATTCTTGATCTTTACATTGGTACCGTTATTCACACATATTGGAATGTATGTATGTTCACCACCGGGTTTTCAGGACTATTCAATTATTAAAGCTGCTTGATTAGCAAACAGTAGATTTTCTTTTTAAGTTTAAGCAATTCATTATAATATTGCTGTTATCCTACACACAAATATGTCCTAGCAAGGGCTAATAAGTGGAGCGTTCCAAGGACTGTGTATGTGGAAAAAGTGCTCATTCTACCTAATTGCTTAAATATTTATTTATTTTTATTACTATTTTTAAATTTTACAATACAAATTGTTACACTTTTCTTCATACCCAAATATGCTTTAACACTTTACTTATTTTATACTAAAAACACCTCAGGGCACCCCTTCCCCGGAGCTATTCTCATCCATCTACTGCACCCAAAATTTTAATTCATCTTGTGAAGGTAATTTTCCATCTTCTTTTCTTAATACTTTTTCAATAATTTTTTCCATATTTCAGCAAAATAATTTCTTTTCCATAATCCTTTCTTCACTTTCAATTTACATGCTAATTTATCAATCAATCAATCAATCAATCTTTATTAATGCTTAAGCCAAAGGCCATTCGCATGATAAAATATAAAAACAATAACAGCAATTCAGAATTATAAAATATTCCATCGAATAGCATCAAATAGCATCCAGATTTAATACATAATATACTTCCAATCAATTAAATAAAACAACTTTAAAAGAAAAGAAAAAAAAAAAAAGAAAAACCACTTCAAGGTTTGGATAAGATCATCCACCTAAGAATCATTAAAAACATTTTTTAAAAAAGAACAAAAACAGCTTCAAAGTTTAGATAAAGTCATCCCCCTGACAATCAACTGCAATGTCTGCTATTACCCTTGCCCGAATTTTGTTTGCTGCTGAAGCAAACAATGAAACCTTATAAGTTACCTTAGAATCAATATCAGACAAGAGATAAAAAATCTTTTCAGAAATGGTATTAGACTGTAAATTGGACAGAATAGATCCCATAAATTTTGTTCTTGGACCAGTGTATAGTGAGCAAGAAAACAAATAATGAGGCAAATCCTCGATTTCTGGGGCTCCACAAATACATAAACGGGAATCCTTAGGTGTATGTGAATATCTACCGTCAATCATGGCTGAGGGCATTGTTTGGAAGCGAAGAGCTGTAAAAGCCTGTCTAAGCTTTAGAAATGTAAGATTCCCTAGATACATAGCCATCTGATGGTCCAATTTATATAATCTAAACCAATTGGAAAATTTCGAATTATTAATAGCCACCCTATCCAGATTCACATCATGGTTAAAAATATATTCACGGAGCTTCTCTCTTGAATTCAAACTAGAAGAATTTTCAGTTAGAGCAGGGTATAATTCAAGCAGCCTCTGATGTCTTGAGCTCCAGACTTTACAGGTTGATAAATATTGAAAACACAACTTAGGAAAAACCTTAAGCGTAGAATCTTTAACAGATCTCCAATAATTAAGTAAAGTAAAGTAAATGCGAGCTCTAATGGAAGGCAGGCCAACCTCAGCCCGGACCAAGGCTGCGGGCGTGCCAGGTGGAAGTAGGAGCAATTTCCTGAGAAACATATTCTGGATGGCCTCCAGTTTGACCATTTGGGAATCATCCCAGCCCCACACGGCAGCACCATAAAGAATCTGGGTTATAACTTTACTCTGATATATTTTGACAGTAGGTGCAACTAGATGACCCCCTGCCTGATTATAGAATCTAAGGATTGCTCCAATTGATCTCACAGCTACTGCTCTACTAGCTTCTATATGGGGCTTCCAAGAGAGGTTTTCTGTGAAATGAATGCCGAGATACTTAAATTCTCTGCATTGTTCAATCTGATGACCGTTAATAGAACAACGAAAATCAGAGTGTCTTTTCCCAAAAACCATTACCTTAGTTTTATTATAGTTGATAACAAGCTTTTCCTTGGAGCAAAATGCCTCTAGCTTGGAAAGTAACCTTCTCAGACCTATACGTGTAAGTGAAATTAGAACCATGTCATCAGCATATAACAGAATAGAGATCTTTTTTGGTCCAAGTGTAGGTGGAAAAAATTCTGGGCCAGAAAGTGCTGGAATGATGTCATTCAAATATAGATTAAAAAGTGTTGGTGCCAAGAGGCATCCTTGTTTAACTCCTTTATTTGTAGGAATAGGATCAGTTAGTGAGCCAGAGGTACCAACTCTTATCCTTGCTGTTGTATTGGTATAAGGTTCCTTAATCAAAAACAATAAGCGGTTGTCTATATTAGTATTGGCCAATTTATGCCATAACAAGTTTCTATCAATTGAATCAAAGGCTGCTGCTAGATCAATAAAGGCAACAAACAGATGTTTTGTAGGGCCTTCAATTCCTTTCTGGGCTAAATAATAAAGAGTCAAACAGTGGTCAATAGTACTCTGGCCTTCCCTGAATCCAGCTTGTTCAGGATAAATAATCTGGTTATTAAATTCCCAATCCTCCAGTCTATTTAATAGATATCTACTATATAGCTTAGAATCCACGTCCAGAAGGCTTATGGGCCGATAGTTATTAGGATCTTGCTTATCTCCCTTCTTATATATGGGGACAACTACGCTCTGTTTCCAGCCTACTGGAGTTATCCCGGTATTATTGATTTGGGTAAACACCTTAGCTAATATTGGAGCCCACCAATCAGAAAAGTTTTTATATATTTCTGGGGGCATCATATTTTCTCCTGGGGCTTTATTCAGTGCCAAAGCTGCAATCAGCTTTTTTATCTCAGATTCTGAAACTGGGGGCCATTGAGGCAGATAGGTAGTTTTTAAATCAAAAAAAGAGTGATGCTCTGCATTTGTAACTCCATAGAGTTTACTAAAATGGCTATACCATTGTTGTGATGTAATATGCCCAACAATAACCGGTCTAATCTTGTTCATGCCAGAAGCTGTAATATCCCAAAACTGTTTCTCATTTTTTTCTGTAACAGCTTGCGCTAGTTGTTTCCATTGTGTTCTAATATATTCATCTTTTTTGTGTTTTAAGAGTGCCTTATAGGATGACCGCATAGAGGCTAAGATGTCAGGAGAGATATTGTCGTTGTTTCTAAGTGCCTGCCGAGAGCACTTCATCAGTGCTTTCCGAGCATTTCGACATTCCAAATCAAACCATTTGTTAGTTGCTACCGTGTTGGGATTAAATTGTTTGTTACTCACCAATTTGGGCCTAAGCATTTGAATGATGGTTTGAAAAATATATAAAATATCTGAAGTGGAATTTAAAATAGCTGATTGTAGGGACTTAAAGGTAATACTCTCCAGTATCTGATGGACTGAGATGCCCAAATTAATTGACCACCGTATTCTCTGTTCTCCTATATGAATTCCATTTAGATTTAAATTTAAATTTAAATTTTGGGGAGTACAAGGGGGGTGAAATGACCCAGTATTAAATAATAATGACAATGGGAAATGATCACTTTCAACACGACTAATAACTTCAAATTTACAAATATCAGGAACCAGATTTGCAGATACTATTATATAATCTATTGTACTTGTTCCCCTGTTGGTAACATAAGTATATGGACCTGATGTCAGATCGTAATGGGTTCCGTTAAGGCACTGCAAGCCATGCAAAGAAAGAATTTCTATAAGCTTAAAGCCAGCTTTGTTGGTAATTATATCCTTTGAGACCCTAGGGACAGGTGCAATATAAGCAGTTGATCCTTGGTTAGTACTCTCCACCTGCCTTGAGTCATTTCCAATTCTAGCATTAAAGTCTCCACAGAGTAAAAGCCTTGTAGAGGGATATTGACTCTCCAAAGAAAATATGGTTTCAGATAAGCTATCCCAAATATTGTTAGGACCTACGTTCTTTGCTAAGTTAGGGGGAAAGTAAACATTTATGCAAATTAAGGAACCAAAACACATGCTCTTGATGACTAGCACCTGTATACAATGTGGAAAGGCACAAGTTATTGGTTGAATCTCCGCCTGTAAATCAACAGATATGAATATTGTAAGACCGCCACTACCACGGCCTCTTGTACAACTTTTAACTGCGGGAACAGAAAATGCTTGAAATCCATAGAGAGATGGCAAATTAGTTTCAAGCGCCCATGTCTCTTGTAAACATAGAATTTTAAAAGTTTGAAGGTAATTTGCAAAATCTGCATCATGGAACTTATTTCCCCAGCCCATGATGTTCCAACATAATAAGCTTAGTTGTCAAGCTGATGTTAAGTCCATGTCATCATCAATATTCAAGAGTTCTGTTTGAGCTGGATCCTTTTGTTTGTTGGATGCTTCATGCAGAGAGGGTACAGTGTTAACTCTCTTAGGTTCCAAAGGTTGTACTGTAGTTATAGTTGTAAGGTCCCTTTTATTCATTGATAAGAGAGCATCAATAGAACTCATATCTAAAGCTCTCTCCACCTCATGGACCTCAGCAGTAGTTATTGAATTCCACAGTGGTATGGCCAAATCCTTTGTGGTAAGCAGCATATTTTTAAGGTCCTCTACTCTGGATGTGATGTCATGTTGTTCTATATTAATTATTAAGTCACTTGGATCTGTGGCCTGTTTCTCTGTGGGTTGCCTCTCTGCCATACTGTTGGAGGTTTTAACTAAGTTGGGCTTTGGTGTGGTCTTACTCAAGGTCTCTTTAGGGATTCCTTTAGGAATTATCAAGTGAGCATTACTTTGATCTGCAAGCCCCCCACTACCATACTTATTAGGGAACAGGGGAGATATAATTTGATCACGAAAAACCTGTGCTGGAATTATTTGGAACTTGAATAAAAAAGGTTTCATTTTTAACAACATGAGAGGAATTGTAGATTGTTCAAAAGTTAACAGGATTCGCTTATAAGTTGATATATTAGGAAGCCATTCCACCGCAAGGATATCAATGTCGTAGGAGGGCACCTGTAGAAGTTGGCTCAGCGAAGATCTAATGGTTCCATTGGACCTCCATCTGCCGTTATTTATACTGTTAAAAGCAATTTGCAACATAAC